>JACEFZ010014727.1:710000-755000 GCA_014155875.1 Cepaea nemoralis | reverse complement strand
GTCATACACAGCGCTGAATTAACTATTAAGTAATGTTAGCATGTGTTTAGTTCATCAAGCCGGCTCTATGGCTATGGGGTTACGAATGTAATTAGCAATCCCGCACACCGCGTTCAGAACACAGCTGCGGGCGATTTGACAGCAGACCGCCTTGCGTTGGTTTGCATACAATGACATGAGTGCCGGGCGTTCAGAAAGCAATGGTAAACTATTGTAAACTTTCCGATGAATCACGAACAGCCAAAATATGCTGGAGCTGACTGCTACGTCCTGTAAAGTATTTGCAACTATCTTTTAACTTAGTTCATCATGTAATCGACGTGATCGAGAAGGGTCAGAGCACAGGCTCTTAAAGTTCCGGTGCACTGATGCCGATGTAGATGGTTCAAACTCTACACCAGCACTACGTTGTGCTGGGGGGCTGCGTGGTCTCGAGGTATGGTGTCAGCCTCGAGTGCTGGAGGTCCCGTGTTCAAGCCCCGGTGAAGCCCGGGATTTTTTCACGTGGACTTCTAGTAATAAAATTTCCCCTGGTCTCTGGGTAGTGAGATCGGACGCCCGTGTGTATTGTTGCGCACGTAAAAAATCCCTTGGCAGATGGAAATCGAAAAAGAGTAGCCTAACGGCGCAGCCCGGGCAAAATTTCGAGTTAAAAGTCTACCCAAAGTATTTTCAGGATCCTCGCCGGTGCTACGGAGTTCGTGCACTGAGCTGAGTTTCTCCAGACTCAGGTTTGAGTTAGGAGTAGAACGGAGCACTTATGGGTTACACTCGTGTGTCGTGATGTTGATCCGTCGACTAAACTAAACTAAACTAAATTGTGCTTCTCGTTCAGACATTTTTCATAATGTTTAAATAGCCGTAATTTTCAATGGATAGAAAGCAAATGCAAAATACAGAATGTGAAATTGCCTAGAAAATCAACCTGGGGATGACAGGCGGTGTTTAGTTCATCAAGGGAGAGGGACAAAAGAGGAATTGTCTATTCCCGTATATACCACTTGAAACAGAGATGAGAAGATGCAGAAAAGTAGATACCGAAATGGTAGAGAGATATTCTTTCTAATTGATGAATCTCATGATGAAACTTTGTCATCTAATGACACTGAAAGGTGTTATCCCTGTTGCCAACAGCTTGCCTAAAGGATCATCAACAGCACCCAGTGCCATGCCGGATGGCGTGAGCTATAATGATTCTCCACAAATTGCGATCTTTGACGTCATGGATCAATTCATGTGTTGACTCCCTTCCGTGTAAAGACTGCCAATAATTTTCTCATGCGGTTTTCCTCTATCTTCTTTTCTACAAATCTTTCCGGTTCTCACATGTTCCGGTGTTTGTCTTCTCATAATGTGGCCACAATTGATGACTGCTTACTTCAGATGTTTGTAATAAGTTGTCTTTGCGGCTTAGCTTCCCTCAAAATGTCCAGATTGCTCATTTTGGCTGTCAAATGAATTTTAAGCATTCCTCTATAAAACCACATCTCCAAGGCTTCTAGGAATTTTGTCGCCTGTTTACTAATTGTCCATGATTCGCAACCGTATGTTAACAATGGATCTATGTACCATGCAAGAATTATTTTTTTTTAATCTTCAAGGACAGGGACTTATTGCACAAATTGTTCTTCATTTGATAGAACGCAGTTTTTGCTTGTTCTATTTTGTTCTTTATGTCTGTAATGCATCTTCCATCTAAAGGATATGAGCACTAATTTCTCAGCTGAATTTCAGCAATCGTATGTGCGGCACAAGTTCAGTGCATGAGTTAAAAGCATGTTAAAATACTAATCCGTCATCATTTGAGTTGATTTGAATTGAGTCAACAACCAAAATAACAGCACTTGGGACATTTCCCTTCGTGTTCAGTCGCAATTTTCAATAATCAGCGAAGAGTCCCAATGCTAATTATATCTAATTATTGTTTCATTGCATTTATTCTGAGTACTGCGCCATGGAAATGTCCAGAGGGCTGTGATGTCGGTTGTGACTCAACTCAACTCCTCGGAGTTCTGAGTATCGGCCACATCCCATGGTCACTCTCTGCCGTTCCATTTTCTCCAAGCAATTGTGGTGTTTCTGTTCTTTCACACTACATGCATGATTCCAAACGGCCCAGACCACATCTGCATTATCGTGTAACAGTACTTCACACAAAGGTGCAGATCCAGCCAATCTGTCAGCCTGCTCGTTTCCCAACACACCAGCATGCCGTGGGGAAAAGATCCATCGGTTGGTCCCTATTTTTTTTTTTTTTGTTGCAGTCAACACCAGAATTTTTCAACTGCTGTTGATGTTCTTGGCAAGATTTCGATCAGTAGTTTCTGAGCGACCGGCTCACACACCCTGTATGTAACCAGAGCGACGCGATCCGCTGCCGAATCTCGCGCAGCTGTGTTCATCACGTGGATATACGGGATTACGGAGAAAGTTATTAACACCTTCGCTCTATCTTTAATTTTCTTTTTAATTGAAGCATGTCACGGTGCAAGAAGAATACCTGTCAAGCTGAATTTTATAAAATAATCACTGCAGTTCCGGTGGGTCCACTAAGTTTGGGATCATTTGACAGTCCGTTCCAGATCTGTGATGGTCAATTATCCCCAGTGTGCTACCAGAGAGATTGACAGAAGTCTTACATGTGTTGTTTAAAACCAGCAAAGCCGGTGAGCGTTCAGGGTCACCAACAAGATATCTGAATGTGCCCAGCAAGACTTTAAGTTTCACCCGGGCGTCTCGTCCAAATCATTTCATCATCAAGTTTATGTTCAGACTGATTCATTATTGATTGATTCATTCATTCATTATTGATTGATTGATTGATTGATTGATTGATTGATTGATTCACCGATTTAGGAACCGACATCACAGCATTCGCGGCATTCCCATAAGCGCTCCGTCCCCATCCTCAGCAGCCAGCGAAGAGTTCCAACACCAATAATTCCAGTAGCAATCTGATTATATGTCTGTCTCGCCTTTCCCCTGAGCGTCGAGCGTCGGCCAGATCCCCTCGTCACTCCTCGCTGCCTCATTCTTGCCAGACTATGGTGATCCATTTGCTCCTCCGAGGTGTACACGTGCTCCCACAAGGCCGCAACCACGTCTGCCTTGTCATGCATCATTACTCCACCAAGTTTTGCCGAGCCAGCCAATCTGTCCGCCTGTTCATTCCCCAGCACACCGGCATGCCCCGGAGAAAAGATCCAGGTGTTGCCTGCCACCAGTGACCTCCGAAGCGAAGCAAGCCACTCTGCACGAAGCCTGCCTGTCCTGACCCATGCTTTCTGAGTCAGTTACAATCAAGGTGTGTGTATATATCGTGTTCTCCATCCAGCGGAAAGCTGAACTGACCGCCTCCACCTCCATTCTTAAGCTAGATGTTGTGGTATCATACGCCAGGGTCTCCTGCACGAAACGTCGACCATTAGCTTTTGCTAAGAATCCCGAGGCACTTCTCCTACCTCTCAACACCGAACTATCTGTGTAGATAATCACATCACCCGAGCGAGCTTTATCCTGAATTAGTTGCTGGATTTCCACTTCCGTGGCCCCTGCCGGCCATTCCCTGCACTCCCGGCTCATGTGATATAACTCTGCACAAGTCTGACTGCTCCGCTGGCACTCTGACCCTACTACTCTCCTCGCCTCATGTTCTCCAAGATGCACACCTGTCTGATCGTATCCTCCGCCTGAGCCATCCATGATTTCCATCTTATAGTCTCTTACCCTTATCTGCGTCCATCGCCTCATGCAACGGGTGATCTGTGTCTGCAGCTACTCTGAGGTATGCCTTCGCCTGCATCACCTTGTGCCTACCAGCAACAGTCGGCAGACCAAGGATGTAACGCATACACACCACTGGGGTGTCTCTAGTGCATTCCTGAATGACCCGCATAGCTTCGTTCTATATGCGCTCTAATTTCACCAGCTGACTCTTTGAGACAGTGAGCAGTCCTAGTGCATAATCAATCACCGAGAGGTTCAAATGATGGTATCGTGTGAAGAGCATTCTCTGCTCTGTGTCCATTGCAGCCATAGTTTTAAGTGCATTGAGTCCCTTTTGAGATCTTGTCACAATCGTTTCCACATGGTCCTTGAAGGACAGACTCCTGTCAAATGTGATTGATTATTGATCTGTTACGTTAAGGCTGAATAAATCATCATCTTTCACTTTGCAGATAAGAGTTGTGAGGAGGAATAGTTGACATTCCAGCAGCCAGTGGGTGGCACTGGATAATGCCATTCCGTGATATTGTACAATTTATTTGTTGTCTACAAGCCAGTTTCTTCTTGGACGCTCTCTTGCTCTCGTATCTGACTGTCTCTTATACACATCTGATCTTCTTTAGTGTCGTGAGAATGCTGGTAAATGATGGTGTTGCATACTAACGAGATGGCAGAACTATTTGATCTTCTACCTTTAAATGTCAGTCTGATAAAATCATATTTCATCACTCGCTCCCGGATAGTTAAGTTGGCAACTCTTCTCAGGTATCTCATAACACAGGTGTTGATTTCGCGTACGTGCGATTTGCATAATGTCCAAGTTTGACATTGTTAGCAATAGGGTTGGTATGAATATGCTATTTATTATCTGTCTTTTGGCTAGCAAAGGTGTGTATGGATGATTCAATATGGGTGATAGCTGGTATGTAAGCTGAAATAAATATAATCTCAGGTGCACACAAAAAAGCATTCCTTTTGGTTATACTGAATGAAAAGAATACACGCATGGTATAGACTGCTGTTTGATTGGTTAATCGATTTAAGAATCGATATCATATGACACCATGCATGACAACGGTTGTTTACATTGGTTACATATAATAGAAATGGCGTTACCACAAGCAAAATGTATTGATAAAGCATTAAAGCATACAATTGAAAGCAGTTCAATACGTAAGTTAGGTATAAATGCAAGGCGGGTATAATATTCTTGCCATAAATTCACTCAGTAAGGTGTGTTACTATAATAATAAGCAGCTATGAAAATATCTTCTGTTTAATGGGCATAGAAAGACACGTATGTAAAATTAATTGATCACCGCACAAACAAACTGTTCTTTACACATATAACGCATATCAAAGTTAATCTGTTTCTAATCCAACGATTACAAATGGCGACTATTGTTCTTTATAAATATTTTCTCTAACATTATGGCAATATGTTCTCTAACATTTTGCCAATATTTTCTCTAGCATTATGCCAATATTTCTCTAACCATTATGACAATGTTTTATCAAACAATATGTCAATACGAGGGCTGTTCCAAAATCAATCACCGATTGGCTGGTAAAAATTAACCGTTTGCAATAGTGATACTGTTTATTATTTGCATCATTTAGTAGTCATTTAGCTAACTACACATCAACCTACAGTCACATTTGTTCAGTGGTTCAGGAATCGCGAACGAATAAACATGGACAAGGTTGTTGCCTTTTATGCCAACTGTGACATTCGTGGTTTGATTCGTTTTCTTCAATCATCATCATCATCATCATCATCATCATCATCATCATCATCATCATCATCATCATCATCATCATCTTCCACTTCTGCCGTCAAGCGTCGTGGGGAGGAATAATTTGCGTTCCAGCGCCCGGTGGGCGGCACTTGATAGTGTCATTCCGTGTGATTGTACAATGTTTTTGATGTCGTCAATCCATTTTCTTCTTGGACGTCCTCTTGGTCTCGTCGCAGATGATCTTTGATGTAAGGCCAGTGATGGTAGTTGTTGGTGTTGCATTCTAACGACATGGCCAAACCACTTGATCTTCTGCAATAAATGTGGCACAAGGTGTTGATCCCACAGTCTGTCTGATAACAGCATTTCTTACTCGGTCTCGGATTGTTAGGTTGGCAGCTCTCCTCAGGCATCTCATCTCGCAGGTGTTGATTTTGCGAAGGTGTGATTTGGATAAAGTCCAGGTTTGAGATTGGTAGCATAGGGTTGGTGTGAATATGCTGTTTATTATCTGTCGTTTTGCGGACATGGGTATATTTGGATGTTTCAGTAAGGGTGATAGTTGATATGTAAGTGCACTAGCTTTTTGACATCTGATTTCGATTTCTCTGTCCAATCTGCCACCTTCTGTGATCATAATTCCAAGATATTTGAATTCTTTAACTTGTTTCAGAGTTGTGCTATTTATCTGTATACTTAATGGGCCCGGCGATCTGCTAACTTGCATTACTTCGGTTTTGGCTGTGTTTATACTCATATTGTATCTGCTGCAGGCTGAACTCAGATTATTAATATGATGTTGTAGTCTGCCTCCATCGTTGTAAAACAGGCACTGATCGTCTGCAAATAGAAGTTCATTTATTTCCTGTGGATCAGTTGTTTAATCTGGAGTAAAGAGTTCTAAATTTTCTGAATCTGTTCTGTCAAGACTTGCTTCTTTGAATATTCTGTCCATGTAGACATTAAATAGCAGAGGAGAGAGCACACATCCCTGTCTCACTCCTGTATTGACTGTGAACATATCTGATATTCCTTCTTGTGTTCTTACTGCACTTCGACTCGAGTGGTACATGGCTATGATGTTTTCTAGCAATTGCCCTTGTATCCCATAGTCTTCAAGGATGGTCCATAATTTGTATCTGTCTACTCTATCGAAAGCCTTTTCCTGATTTACAAACACAATATTCTGCTGGTCACTATATTCGATAGTTTTTTTCCACATATTTGTTTAAGTGTAAATAAGTGCATCAGTGCAACTTTTACCTTTCCGAAAACCGAATTGTGCTTTGCTTAACTGTTTTTCAACTATGGGTCTAGCTCTTTGTTCCAATAGTTTTGCGCACATTTTCCCTATATGGCTCAGGAGTGATATACCTCTGTATGTTTCGCACGCTCTCATACTGCCTTTCTTTTTCCATATTGGTACTATTATTGCCTGTTTCCAATCATCTGGGACTTTCTTTCTTCCCATTCTATATTGAAAAGTCTTGTTAGCCATTTAACTCCTGTTTTCCCACAGGCCTGAATAGCTTCTGTGGTTATTCCATCTGAACCCGGCGATTTGTTTTTAGGACTTTTCTGTATAACTGCTTTGACTTCTGCAGGTATGAAATTTGGTTCTTGTTGTCCGTGACTTTTAGGCACAAAAGTGAGATTTTCCATGTTATGTGTGGGATTAAGTAGTTCTAGAAAGTATTCTGCCCACCTTGCTAGTCTTTGTTGTGGATTAAATATTGGTATACCTCTTTTGCTGTTTATGACGGTGGTTGGGTCGTAGCATGCATCTCTGTTTCTCATTGCATTGACACGTTTATAAAATTCTCTTGGGTAGTCTTTGCTAAGGGTCGCCATCTGTTCACCGTAGATTCTCGAGGATTCATCTTTAGATGTTCTAATTGTTCGTTTGGCATTTCGTCTTGCAATTCTATAAGTAACATAGTCGTGTTCATGATTTGGTTGTGATCCACTGTTTGAACGCTACCTTCTTTTTGAATATGCTATCTTTAACTTCGTTGTTCCACCAAGCTGTTCTTAATCTTTTGTCTTGCCCTACTTTCTTTGTTGCATGTTTATTTTCCAGTGTGTCGAGCATGGCAGCCTTGAAAGTTGTCCATTCCTTATCTATGCTTGAGCAGTCGTCAGTCAGAAGGTCAAGATTCATCTTCGATTATGTTGTGTGTATGGTCATAACGTTATGAGTGACAGCTCTGTGAGGGATTCGTGCAGGCAATTCAGAGACGAAGGAACAGTAAAAACAATGGATGCATACTCATTTTCCAAACAAGCGTAAAACATTCAAGCAAACATTTCGCAATGAAATATGTTTGTTACAGTGTTCTAGGACTGCAAGGGCATTTTGTTGACGGAATACATGACACTAGGGACAAAAATAACTTCCGAAGTTTATTGTGAAACACTCAAGAAGCTTCGTCGGTCGATCAAAAATCAAAATGCGCGGGATTCTCACTATAGTGGCATCACTATCTTGCACGACAATGCGTGGCCCCACACTGCTGCTCGCATAAAGGCTTTAATTGAGCAGTTTAAGTATGTAATCTTCAACCAACCCCCCCCCCCCCCCTCCGCCCCCTTCCTTTCACAGCCCTTACTTGGCACCAAGCGATTATCATCTCTTCGGCAAGATGAAAGTCTGACTGGCTACCCAGCGCTTCGACACCGCCGGGCTCAAGGATGAAGTCAACAAATGGCTAAATACCCTGGTAGCGCCGTTCCTTGTCGATGGGTTACAAAAACTCGTGCCTTAATTTAGGTGGCGACTATGTGGAAATGTAATGCAGTGATGTATGCTACTTTTGTATGTATTTAGATGTTATTGCCAATTTGCTTACATTTGTATCAGCCAATCGCCGATTGATTTTAGAATAGCCTCGTATTTTCTGTAACCTTTATGTCAATATTTTCTCTAACATTATGTCAATATTGTCCCTAACATTATGCCAATATTATATTCTAACATTGTGTCAATATATTCTCTTACAGTATGTCAATATTTTCTTAAACATTAAATCAAAATTTTCTCTAACATCATGCCAATATTTTATCTAACATTATGTCAATATTTTCACTATTATTATGTCAATAATTTCTTTAACATTATGTCTACATTTTGTGGTCACAATAGATTTCAATGATTAGATTGTCTAGTATGTCCGCTAACCTCTATTTCCTTCCTCTTCTTATATGTTTGCCGATTATTAGATGTGAGGTTATTGCTCAAACTATTCCAATGGCCTCAATTCATACGCAATAATTGATATTTATGTGTGCTACGTAAGAAAAGAGCTCACATTCATTTATCGGGATTATCTCATTACACCTTAAGCCAGTGTTTCCCAACGTGGGGCCCACGCCCCACAGGGGGGCAATTTGACTGTTAAGGGGGGCAATTCGAAAATGGAAGAAATCGGTTGAATATAACAAAACGGGGAGACTTGAGACTGAAGTTAACTAAATTGGAACCTGACATAAGATCTCTTTGCAGCAAGCATCAAGCGCAAGGATCTCACTAAATTTAAATAATAAATAATTACTAATAATTAGAATAGTATAGAAAAATCTTTCATTAAAATTATTTTGTACTTGAATTTCAGTTCTCCATTATATGTTTTGAAAATTTACTTACTGTGTTTGCTCAATAATTACCTAGTTATTTCTTCCTAAAACCTATCATTTAAGTTTCTTTAGTGAACATTTAAATTTCTGAATATTAAAAATAATGTATATGTTGAGGGGGGGGGGGCGTGGGGCGGGGGAGGGGGGCAATATGAATTTTAGAAAGGCTTAAGTGGGGCATGGCACAAAAAAGGTTGGGAAACACTGCCTTAAGCTGTCTATTATCTCTGATAGCCTTCTCAGAATCAGTAGACACATGTGTAGTACTGATAGCTGTTTAGCTTGGATCTGCAGCATAGATTGCTCATGTTAACAACTGAACATATTGCTAAGGATAGAGGGTAATCTAAAGCAGATGCGTGTGGAAGTGAAGGATTATTGCAGCATTACCATCTCCCAGGAATTAAGCTAGGGAGATATCACTGTTTGCTTACACAGTCGACAATCACACAACCTCGGGAGTACTAGATATCTAACCCTGTTGGAAAGGCGATTATGGAATAGAATGACCATGAATTGCATGCCAATCCCAAGGCTGAATTAACGATGATGATTGTAGCACGGATCACATGCTCAGTGGCTTTAGTAATTTCATTTGTAACCTTTGAGCATATCCGTCCGCCCAGTGTCTGTTAAAACTCGTAATGCAACAGTAATTAACACCAGCGACGCTCATTCTCATGGACATTGACCAACACAAAAACATAAGTTATGGTCATTACAAAAAAACAACAACAACAACAACTGAATACCCAAATGCAACATCAGAGTGAATTGAGCCAATCTGAAACAGGTCAATGTATTTAAACATTTGGGGTCTTTAATAACAGCATATGGAAGATTTCCAGTCGTCAACATGGCGGTTAGGCGTTGAACCGTTAAGGCCTGTGGCGTGTTTATGCTTGCAGCTACGGTTTGCAATCGCATTTTCGTCATGTTGGACTGGTAATGCATGGTTCCGTCGCCCTGCTACTGAGTAAGTGCGTGGGCGACACTGTGAGCTGTGAAATTCGCTGGGAATGCTTTTACATCTGTCCTGTACAGTGACCTGCATGTTCGGAACACTGGCTACCGGCTGTTGCTGAATTGACTGAATTGCTTTTTCGGTTCACGAGTGCATTTTTCAGGAGACTCCTGGGAGTCGGCGCTGAAGCTGCGAAGTTCGTGCTTTATGCGACACTTTCGACGGGTTGCCCTGCGGTAAAAGACCGAGCCATGTGAGAAAACCCGGGTAAATGAGGTCTTTCTGGCGACAGCCGAGTCCATCGACGATGAACTGTGATTTTCGTGGATTAATTTTGTGTTGGTATTCTGGCGGCGGCATTATGCACAGTGTACCTGTGCGGGCTGTTGGATTGCCGAGACTCCTGTCTATTCCACTTTTCATATTGAACAGTCGGGAGCATTTTTTGTGATATTAATTTTCACAGGAACGGAGCATAATGGGAATGACCCGTTGCCGTGAAGTTGGAACTTCGATTAACTAACTAACTATATGGAAGATTTATTAAGGACATCAAATTTAGTATAGCCCAAACAAAGGCAGCATTTCACAAGATAAAGAATGTTCTCTGTAACTTATCTTTGTCAATGGAGGTAAGTAGACAGTTCTTCAGACCTATGTTAAGACAATCCTGATGCAGGAAAGAGAACCATAGACAATAAGCAGACAAGTGAGGACTTACGTGGAAGCTGTGGAGATGGGGTTTTATAGAAGAACTAGCTGACCCGGCCCGGCTTCGCCCAGTCCTTGGTGGGGAACATCTCATTTAATTCATATAAGTAGTCATATAAGTTCCCGTTCCCGTTACCGACTGTCTGTCTATCTGTCTGTCTGTCTGTCTGTCTGTCTGTCTGTCTGTCTGTCTGTCTGTCTGACCCGGCCCGGCTTCGCCCAGCCCTTGGTGGGGAGCATCTCATTTAATTCATATAAGTAGTCATATAAGTTCCCGTTCCCGTTACCGACTATCTGTCTGTCTGTCTGTCTGTCTCTCTGTCTGTCTATCTGTCTGATCCGGCCCGGCTTCGCCCAGCCCCTGATGGGGAGCATCTCATTTAATTCATATGAGTAGTCATATAAGTTCCCGTTCCCGACTGTCTGTTTGTCTGTCTGTCTGTCTGTCTGTCTGTCTGTCTGTCTAATCATTTATTGGTTGCAGTTAGAACAACCTTAGATAAACGAAGACCAACTTACAAAAAGCATTAGAAAGAGCACTTGAAAGATCTTTACATCTTCCCCAACAATTAACTTGGGTAAATGGAGCAGCTGCAGCAGCAGCAGAAGAAGAAGAAAAAGGAGGAGTAGGAGCTGGGAGGAGGAAGAGGGAGGAGGAGGGAGGAGGAGGAGAAAGAGAGAAGAGGAGGATGGAGGAGGGAGAGGGAGGAGGGGGAGGAGAAGAGGAAGAGGGTAGGAGGTGGAGGAGGAGAGAGGAGGAGGAGGAGGAATATAACGCATATGCCTGTAGATTTAATAATGGCTGAAGTTGTTCCATGTCTTCTTAGAGTTGGCGACAGTGTAAAGAAATATAAAATCTTCAAACTTGATAGAGATAAGGTAACTATTATTTATTCATTCTTTAAGCAAAAAAAGATGAGTTATAATGTTATGCATTATGCATTATTTTTATGAAAACTTTGAAAATGCCTTACAGATTGTATCATTATTTATTATAACTCATGTGCCGGTACATAACTATGGACAAAGAGTTTATAAATCTTTGAAAACGATGCCACAATATGACTATAAGTTATACAGAAACGTTATGCCCCTTGAAATAACTTTTACAGAGTTAAGTCCCCTGAGATATATGAAAGTATAATTAAAAGTGAAAAATGAAATAATATTGGGTAAGCAGTCGATTTCACACTAAAAAAATATGACAGTGGGCTGCACTGGAATGAAAGGAAGACGTGTAGAAAATTTCATCTCAATCGGATGGGCCGTTCGCGGGCGCATAAAGGACATACGGACATACAGACAGACAGACAGACAGACAGACAGATAGACAGACAGACAGACAGACAGACAGACAGGCAGACGGAGATCGCAATTTATATATAAAATTATGAAAATACCATGCAGTGATACAAAGAACAATGAAGATATATTGAAAGAAGTTAACTCACAAAGAGAACTTGTTACTCGCATCAGAAAAAAAAGAAAATAGTCCGCATACTTTGGGCATGTGACGAGAAGGGAAAAGCTGGAGTATGTCCTCACTAAGGGACAGTTGAAAGAAAGGAGAAGCGGGGCGACCATGACATAATATGCGGACAGTTTGACATCATGGCATGGATGGACGTAGGTATAAAAAAATAAGATTGTCAGTTCAAGAGACAGAAGGCTGTGGACAGACATAATGACATGATCGCCAACGCCACGCAACATCTAATCTCATCTCATCTGGTTCCTCTTGTACTTTGCGGTGTCGAGGTGAAGTATAAACAGCCGGAGCGTGCCCGTTTATGGGCTTCATGTATCGAGATTAGCATAGACTCTGCTATTCCCTCTGTCCAACGTTTACGTGGCTGTCGTGTCCTCCTTTAAAGTGTCGTCCCTGGAGTGAGGAGATCCGACACCCACATTATAATATATTTTTTTTCCCTCAATATTCTGGAGAATCCACCAGCTTCCGTCCAACACACTCCATCAGCCTATGGACACCTTTTCCTATCACTCTCACACTGTCGTACTATGCCCCCTTCTCATACTTCCCCAACGCAACATACTCAACAACTCTTGCTTCTAGAAATTAATAAAGATTAATTTATTAAAATAAAAGTGTAACGTGTATGAGACGTGTATGCGAAGAAAATGTGTGACGTGTTCTATAAAGTGTGTAGACTCTGTCTCTCAGACATCAACTCAGTCAGCTGATCACAGCAAAGATAGACCACAGCACGTTACGTCAGAACAAGTACGTCTCACCCGTTGCCGGAACCATCTTGCCGGATAATGCTTTGCCTCTGTAGACCTCTGGTAATCCAATTTCATGAACATCCGAAATAGACACCGGTGGTATTAAGAGTTAATCAGGGACCGGTTGCACTCTACACAATGTCCGTTCCTAATGTTCCTAAACAAACTGCACAAGTCTTTTGCAGTGTGTACGCAGTTAGTTAGTTAGTTAGTCGACAGATCATCCTCGTTGCACATCGAACCATTCAGTCCATAAGTGCTAATTACTAATGTTAATTGTTACTGTACTAACACTAGGTACTATTAGCCTGTTCTCAGGTTAGTTACTACTGTCTGATGCTGTGTGGTGCATCAGTAATGCATCACTATCTTTGGTGAATCAACTTCCTCCTAGCTTAAGTTACGTTTCTGTATGCAACTTTATTGACTCTTGAACTGGTGTTCTTCAGAATGGGTTTTTTTAATTCTTTCCCAAACTTTGTAGAGTTTCCTTGGATCTGGTAGGGAACCTAGGATAGAAACAACACATCTGGTGATAGTACTAGTCACTGATCCTTTCGGCTGAGTGTAAGCCTATCACCTTGCTTAATGATCTTTAGCTAACTAGACTTAGTCATAGAGCAGATTAGCTACCCACCTAGAGCCGAATCAGGCTATGACAAAGAAAAAAATCAGCAAACAGAATGCGGAACCCCGCCCACCAGGGACACCTACGGGAAGATCCCAATTATCCTTCATTACTCAATTCTCAACTAGTAAAGCTTATCAACACTTCACTAATCTATTCTAGCTAACAGAGCCAAGTATCACTTCACTACTCTAGCTAGTTTCCACTAACAGTGCTAATCATCACACTATAGTTTAACAAGGCCACAGTCTATAGTAATTATAACGAATATATTATAATAAGTTATACCTTAAATGGCACTACTGCAGTCCTATAAATCATATCTACATCTGCCATATAGGCACGTGTAAAATTAAGTCACTAATTAACACACGGTAGATATTATTTCCACTGGCACTGCAGTGCCCTGCACTCTGTCTAGAGCATTATTCAAGTCCACCCTAGTTGATCTCAACTCGAGTTTATATGGCAAACTACCAAAGTTGTCCACGTGACGTTATCCTTTACTCCCCCACACAGGTGGCACAGTGGCAAATCATCCCCTGTCAAGAACTATTTTCCTGGCTTAAATCCTGTCAAAGTTGTCAGTAATTGCCTAGATTCTCAAAACAAGCCAGCTAGTTTCTGTAAACTCCCAACAAAGAGTTTCGATACCAAGCTGCCAATCATCTTGATGTTCCGGAAACCAAGAATTGACAGATGCACTGTTTTCCGTACTAGGTACTTCCGTTTTACATCTGCCCCTGTGATCTCACGGCTTCCATCTGCATTCAAATGTTGACCAACTTGTCACTCTTCTGTTCCGTGGTGACAATCCCAGCAGCCATTTCCGTCTGATGTCCCGCAGTATAGATGACAAACGGAACCATTCCATATCCTTCTCCCTCACCACCAAATGTGTTTATGGGCTGACACGATGTAACCTGTACAACTGTGTTTACTCTGTTAGTACAAATAGATGTCGCTGGTCGATCGTCCGCTTAATCCGAAAATCCTCTGTAATAATCAACCGGATAAACACACGGTTTCATTTTGTGACATAGGCCCCCTCCTAAGAGAGTAGTCCATCTCACTCTTCTCCACCGTGAGTTTAATCCAGATGATTCATTCTTCTTCTTCAGGAGCTGGGTGTCTTGACAAGAAATCCGCTCCAACATTTTCCTTCCCAGGAATGTACTCTACTGTGAAATTATACGGTTGAAGTAACAACGACCACCGCATCAAACGTGCGTTGAGCTTCTGAGAAGTAGCCAGGAACATCAGGGGCTGATGATCTGACTGGACCCGAAACTTAACTCCATACAAATATGGCTGAAATTTTTGCACTGCCCATACGAGGGACAAGCATTCTCTCTCGACGGTTGAATAATTCCTCTCCGCCTGTAGAAGTTTCTTACTTGCGTATGCCACAGGTTTCAAAACCGAAGCATCGTCTTTTCCTTCCTGTAACAAAGCGGCTCCAATTCCAATCGCACTTGCATCCGTTCTCAACACAAATGGTTTGGAAAGGTCAGGGAGCTGTAATACAGGTTTGCTGACCAAGGCCTCCTTTAACTGACTATAGGCATTCTCACATTCTGGTGTCCAAATGATTTGATCCGGTAATCCCTTTTTCAAGGTTTCCGTCAACGGAGCTCCCAGTTCAGTGAAATGTGGGATAAATTTGTGGTAGAACCCACACAACGAGAGAAAAGATCGCACATCCTTCTTCGTTTTTGGCCTTGGTGCATTTCTGATTTTCTCCAGGTTCTTCTCTTCTGGAACAATGTGTCCTGGAGTGATGGTGTGACCTAGAAATTCCAGAGTCTGGTAACCAATCATGCACTTGGTTGGACGAGCAGTAAGCCCTGCTTCCTTGAGTCTATTAAACACTCTCTCCAAGGATTGTAAGTGGTCATCCAAGCTGTCACTGGAAATCAGAATATCATCCATGAATGAGATGATGGACGGATCCTGTAACGGATCTAGTAAAGTCCTCATCATGCGTGTAAACACACTAGGTGCATTGCTGAGTCCAAAGGGCATGACCTTGAATTCGTAGTGTCCACTGGGTGTACTGAAAGCTAACAGTGGTCGAATCTCCGGTTTGACTGGTATCTGATAGTACCCGCGACTCAGATCCACCTTTGAAAAGTACCGAGCCTTATGGAGCCTAGCGAATAACTGAGTTGGATTCGGCAAAGGTTCCACCTGAAACTGTGTATGACTGTTCAGAAGTCGGTAATCTATACACAACCTGTGTTCTCCACTTGGTTTGCGTAACAAAACTACCCCCGCATTGTATGGGGATGTGGATGGTGCAATCACGTCATCCTCCAGCAGTTTTTTTATTTCCTCCTCCAGGGCCTTTTCTTTAGAGAATGGCACTGGGTAAACCTTTTGGCGAACAGGCTCCTGTGTGGTCAAAGTCATCTCGAACTCCACCAACCTCGTTCGTCCTGGTTTATCAGTCAGTATCTCCTTATGAGACTTGAGAACCTGGGTTATCCTTTCCCTCTCCTGGGAGGTCAGATCAGGGTTCACTTGCACATCCCTATAGGTTTCCTGGTGTACCAAGGGATATTCCCTGCCCTCGCTGGTTCCCACTTCTGTCTCCACTGCAACTGCCATTGCCATGAGGTGAGCTGCCTTGTCTCCTGGTCTCTCTTCGTATTTCCGCAAGAGATTGATATGGAAAATCTTCGACTTTCCCCGGATCCGGATCTGATAGTTGGTTCTGGATATCACCCTTTCCACGGGAAATGGTCCTTGCCAACCTATCTCCAGTTTGTTGTTTCCCGTTGGGAGTAACAACAAGACTTTATCTCCTACCTCTAGAGATCTTTCTTTAGACCTACGGTTGTAGTAAGCCGCATGTCTTTTCCTGGCCTTTTTCAAGTTTTGATTTGCCAGAGTCCATCCCTTATGGAGTTTTTCTTTCAGTTCCTCCACGTATTGATAGGATGAGATCACTTCTTCTGACGTCCCCTCTTCAGTCCAACTCCTCAACATGGCTTCCAACGGTCCTTTGATTGGACGACCAAACAGCAACGTAGCGGGTGGTAGTCCTGTTGAGCCATGAGGAACTTCCCGATAGGCAAAGAGTGCTGCTGGGATATATTCATCCCACCTATCAGGTTTTTCCTGCGCTAAGTTTCCTGAGCATTGTCATCAACGTGCCGTTGAAACGCTCTACTTGTCCATTGGCTTGAGGGTGGTAAGGGCTGGTATGTATGTGGTTAGAGTGAAACACCCTAAATACCTCCTCCATGAGTTTTCCACAAAACTGAGATCCATTGTCCGTCAGAATTTGATCCGGAAAGCCTAATCTGGTAAAGGCCTCCATCAGTGCGTCCGCCACTCTTTTCGAGTCAATCGTGGTCAACGGTATAGCCTCACCCCACATTGTACAGCAATCCACCATTGTGAGTATATACATGTTCCTCTTCCTAGTCCTGGGAAGTGGACCCACGATATCGATGGCTACCCTCTCGAAAGGAGAGTTCATGATGGGCATCTCACCCAACATCACCGGTGCTGTCCAGTGTTTCGGTGCCACCCTCTGGCACTCAGGGCATGACTTCACATACCGACGCACATCATCTGTCATTCCCGGCCAATAGTAGTGGCAGGAAATCCGCTGCATGGTGGCGGCAATACCCATGTGTCCACTAAAGGAGATGGTATGCCCCATATGAAGAATCTGGGACCGATGAGCTTTCGGGACGACCAACTGACCGTATAGGTTGTCTCCCCTTCCTGCTCTCCTGTAGAGTATCCTATTCTTCATGTAGTACTGCCCCCGTCCTGGTGGATCAGCACTTTTCTGCAGCTTTTTGTAGCAAGGACGTAAAGTATCATCCTCACTCTGGGCAGTTCGTAGCTCCCCCGGCATTGGGTTAGTCACAATTGCGTCTGCCTCTTCCGTTTTCGTCTGAGAGCGAGTCTGCATTGCTCCCATATGGATTGGCTCCCTGGGCATTCCCAGAAAGACATACCGGCAACCTAGGATGACTGGAAAAATGGGATCGGTCAATACAGCGGCCTTGATGGTGCCGGTGACGTACCTTGACCGAATCTCCACATTAGCAATGGGCAACTTCATGACTACAGCACTCTTCTGTGCAGGCTGTATATCCAAGGTTTCACCTGTGAATTGTTCTGGATGTACCAGATCCGCAGAAATCACGGCCTCCCCGTCCAGTCCTGTGTCGTATAAACACTCCACTTGACGACCGTTAACCTCTACCAATTCCACTACAGGTGGTTTTTCCTGGTCTGGAGTCTCTTCCTCGGCCTCGACCTGTTCGGTGGGCTCCACCTTAGGTTTCCCTGAGCACACGACGAATTGAGTGTCTCCTGACTTTCCCCTGCAGTCAATAGCATTGTGCGTGTTTGACTGACATTGGTTGCACCATTTCCCTGTCCTAGATTTTCTATTGTCGGACTTGAATGAGCTCTCCTGGTGGCGAGCTTCCTTGTTGACCTTGGCATTTTCCGTGACAACCTCCTTGGAAGTCACTTGACATGCTGCAAAGTGAGGGTTCTTAGCCTTCGATTTGCAGTCCCTCGTATTGTGAGAGGGTGACTTACAAATTGAACACCACTTCTCCGACCACGGTCGTTTAGGTGTAGAGCTTGAAGTGCTCTTGCTTCCCTCCTTCTTCTTCTCTGAACTTATCCTCTGATTTTTGCACATAAGGTTCCCACTTTTTGGTTCCTGAGTTTTTGGCTTTCTTCTTGTCATGTTTCTCTTGACTTTTGGTGTTGGTGGAAAGGTTTTCCCCTGCCTCCCCATGTACCTCGACGAACCGTTCTGCTAATTTATTCACGAGGTCAATACGTTCCGCTCCTTGTTCTCCCAGGAACGTCCTGAGAGGTTTAGACATTTGCTTCTTCAGCTGGTCGACCACCATGAGCTCTTCCAGACTCTCATAGTCATGTGCGAACCCAGCCAAATCCATCCACTTATGGAGATAAGATTTAAGACGCAAACTGTAGGCGGCAAACAACTCTCCCGGTTCTCGTTTCGCTGCTCGAAATTTTTTCCGGTAGGTATGTGACGTAACCTCGAATCGTTTCAGCAGAGCCGTCTTTAACTCATCATAATTGTTCTCATGTCCTGGTGGCAGGCGAGTATAAACCTCGTATCCCGTCCCGCGTAATCCCTGGGATAGCTTAAGATTCCATTTGTTACGCTCCAGACCCATAGCAACTGACATAGCCTCGAAGCGTTGAAGGTATTGGTCAATCTTCTCTTTGTCCTCCTCGTAGACCGCTAAAGGAAACTTCATAGCATGGTACCCATGTCCACCTACTGGTGTTGATCCTGGGATGGAGGAACCTCCAACTGCTCCCTCAGTTTCTCCATTAGATTGACTCTTCAACTCGAGTTCCCTCATCCGGTACTCGTGCTCCCTTTTCTGTGCTTCCTGTTCAGCTTCTAATTTCCTAGCTGCTTGCTCAGCTTCAAATTTCCTAGCTGCTTGCTCAGCTTCCAATTTCCTAGCTGCTTGCTCAGCTTCCCTTCTCAATTCCAACTCGGCCTTTCGCTCTTCCCGTTCCGCTTGACGATACTCTCTCTCCACTTCCTGTATGTAATCCGTTAGAGAAGACCCAGCCAATCCCATTTCTTCCCCCCTTGCCTTTAATTCTAACGTGCTAAGTTTAGGGGTGGCCATTATACAGAGAGGTAAGCTAGCAGGTCTAGTACAATATAACTGCAAATTACTATACCGATATATGAACAAGTACTATAAATCTAGATATTACCACACACAGTACATTCACTCAGTGACAAGAGTAGAATCAGGACCACAGACCTATGCAGACGTGTGAAGTGTGAACAGGTAAGATATTAGTCCTAACCCCTATCCACATTCACTCTAGCTGGATTCTCCAAACTGATATCTCCCTCTTATAACTAAGGATCCCGTGTCAAAAGACCCCGTTGTCAGAAGATCCCACTGTCAAACGTTCCTGCTTGCAGGAGATCTCGCTGTCCAAGGATTCCGTTTACGGGAGATCCCGCTGTCCAAGGATCCCGTTTACGAGAGATCTCGCTGTCCAAAGATCACGTTTACGATAGATCCCGCTGTCCAAAGATCCCGTTTACGAGAGATCCCACTGTCCAAATATCACGTTTACGAGCCCCCAATAATGTCGTGTCCTCCTTTAAAGTGTCGTCCCTGGAGTGAGGAGATCCGACACCCACATTATAATATTATTTTTTTCCCCTCAATATTCTGGAGAATCCACCAGCTTCCGTCCAACACACTCCATCAGCCTATGGACACCTTTTCCTATCACTCTCACACTGTCGTACTATGCCCCCTTCTCATACTTCCCCAACGCAACATACTCAACAACTCTTGCTTCTAGAAATTAATAAAGATTAATTTATTAAAATAAAAGTGTAACGTGTATGAGACGTGTATGCGAAGAAAATGTGTGACGTGTTCTATAAAGTGTGTAGACTCTGTCTCTCAGACATCAACTCAGTCAGCTGATCACAGCAAAGATAGACCACAGCACGTTACGTCAGAACAAGTACGTCTCACCCGTTGCCGGAACCATCTTGCCGGATAATGCTTTGCCTCTGTAGACCTCTGGTAATCCAATTTCATGAACATCCGAAATAGACACCGGTGGTATTAAGAGTTAATCAGGGACCGGTTGCACTCTACACAATGTCCGTTCCTAATGTTCCTAAACAAACTGCACAAGTCTTTTGCAGTGTGTACGCAGTTAGTTAGTTAGTTAGCCAGTCGACAGATCATCCTCGTTGCACATCGAACCATTCAGTCCATAAGTGCTAATTACTAATGTTAATTGTTACTGTACTAACACTAGGTACTCTTAGCCGGTTCTCGGTTCGTTACTACTGTCTGATGCTGTGTGGTGCATCAGTATGCATCACTATCTTTGATGAATCAACTTCCTCCTAGCTTAAGTTACGTTTCTGTATGCAACTTTATTGACTCTTGAACTGGTGTTCTTCAGAATGGGTTTTTTAATTCTTTCCCAAAACTTGTAGAGTTTCCTTGGATCTGGTAGGGAACCTAGGATAGAAACAACACATCTGGTGATAGTACTAGTCACTGATCCCTTCGGCTGAGTGTAAGCCTATCACCTTGCTTAATGATCTTTAGCTAACTAGACTTAGTCATAGAGCAGATTAGCTACCCACCTAGAGTCGAATCAGGCTATGACAAAGAAAAAATATCAGCAAACAGAATGCGGAACCCCGCCCACCAGGGACACCTACGGGAAGATCCCAATTATCCTTCATTACTCAATTCTCAACTAGTAAAGCTTATCAACACTTCACTAATCTATTCTAGCTAACAGAGCCAAGTATCACTTCACTACTCTAGCTAGTTTCCACTAACAGTGCTAATCATCACACTATAGTTTAACAAGGCCACAGTCTATAGTAATTATAACGAATATATTATAATAAGTTATACCTTAAATGGCACTACTGCAGTCCTATAAATCATATCTACATCTGCCATATAGGCACGTGTAAAATTAAGTCACTAATTAACACACGGTAGATATTATTTCCACTGGCACTGCAGTGCCCTGCACTCTGTCTAGAGCATTATTCAAGTCCACCCTAGTTGATCTCAACTCGAGTTTATATGGCAAACTACCAAAGTTGTCCACGTGACGTTATCCTTTACTCCCCCACACAGGTGGCACAGTGGCAAATCATCCCCTGTCAAGAACTATTTTCCTGGCTTAAATCCTGTCAAAGTTGTCAGTAATTGCCTAGATTCTCAAAACAAGCCAGCTAGTTTCTGTAAACTCCCAACAAAGAGTTTCGATACCAAGCTGCCAATCATCTTGATGTTCCGGAAACCAAGAATTGACAGATGCACTGTTTTCCGTACTAGGTACTTCCGTTTTACATCTGCCCCTGTGATCTCACGGCTTCCATCTGCATTCAAATGTTGACAAACTTGTCACTCTTCTGTTCCGTGGTGACAATCCCAGCAGCCATTTCCGTCTGATGTCCGGCAGTATAGATGACAAACGGAACCATTCCATATCCTTCTCCCTCACCACCAAATGTGTTTATGGGCTGACACGATGTAACCTGTACAACTGTGTTTACTCTGTTAGTACAAATAGATGTCGCTGGTCGATCGTCCGCTTAATCCGAAAATCCTCTGTAATAATCAACCGGATAAACACACGGTTTCATTTTGTGACATAGGCCCCCTCCTAAGAGAGTAGTCCATCTCACTCTTCTCCACCGTGAGTTTAATCCAGATGATTCATTCTTCTTCTTCAGGAGCTGGGTGTCTTGACAAGAAATCCGCTCCAACATTTTCCTTCCCAGGAATGTACTCTACTGTGAAATTATACGGTTGAAGTAACAACGACCACCGCATCAAACGTGCGTTGAGCTTCTGAGAAGTAGCCAGGAACATCAGGGGCTGATGATCTGACTGGACCCGAAACTTAACTCCATACAAATATGGCTGAAATTTTTGCACTGCCCATACGAGGGACAAGCATTCTCTCTCGACGGTTGAATAATTCCTCTCCGCCTGTAGAAGTTTCTTACTTGCGTATGCCACAGGTTTCAAAACCGAAGCATCGTCTTTTCCTTCCTGTAACAAAGCGGCTCCAATTCCAATCGCACTTGCATCCGTTCTCAACACAAATGGTTTGGAAAGGTCAGGGAGCTGTAATACAGGTTTGCTGACCAAGGCCTCCTTTAACTGACTATAGGCATTCTCACATTCTGGTGTCCAAATGATTTGATCCGGTAATCCCTTTTTCAAGGTTTCCGTCAACGGAGCTCCCAGTTCAGTGAAATGTGGGATAAATTTGTGGTAGAACCCACACAACGAGAGAAAAGATCGCACATCCTTCTTCGTTTTTGGCCTTGGTGCATTTCTGATTTTCTCCAGGTTCTTCTCTTCTGGAACAATGTGTCCTGGAGTGATGGTGTGACCTAGAAATTCCAGAGTCTGGTAACCAATCATGCACTTGGTTGGACGAGCAGTAAGCCCTGCTTCCTTGAGTCTATTAAACACTCTCTCCAAGGATTGTAAGTGGTCATCCAAGCTGTCACTGGAAATCAAAATATCATCCATGAATGAGATGATGGACGGATCCTGTAACGGATCTAGTAAAGTCCTCATCATGCGTGTAAACACACTAGGTGCATTGCTGAGTCCAAAGGGCATGACCTTGAATTCGTAGTGTCCACTGGGTGTACTGAAAGCTAACAGTGGTCGAATCTCCGGTTTGACTGGTATCTGATAGTACCCCCGACTCAGATCCACCTTTGAAAAGTACCGAGCCTTATGGAGCCTAGCGAATAACTGAGTTGGATTCGGCAAAGGTTCCACCTGAAACTGTGTATGACTGTTCAGAAGTCGGTAATCTATACACAACCTGTGTTCTCCACTTGGTTTGCGTAACAAAACTACCCCGCATTGTATGGGGATGTGGATGGTGCAATCACGTCATCCTCCCGCAGTTTTTTTATTTCCTCCTCCAGGGCCTTTTCTTTAGAGAATGGCACTGGGTAAACCTTTTGGCGAACAGGCTCCTGTGTGGTCAAAGTCATCTCGAACTCCACCAACCTCGTTCGTCCTGGTTTATCAGTCAGTATCTCCTTATGAGACTTGAGAACCTGGGTTATCCTTTCCCTCTCCTGTGAGGTCAGATCAGGGTTCACTTGTACATCCCTATAGGTTTCCTGGTGTACCGAGGGATATTCCCTGCCCTCGCTGGTTCCCACTTCTGTCTCCACTGCAACTGCCATTGCCATGAGGTGAGCTGCCTTGTCTCCGGGTCTCTCTTCGTATTTCCGCAAGAGATTGATATGGAAAATCTTCGACTTTCCCCGGATCCGGATCTGATAGTTGGTTCTGGATATCACCCTTTCCACGGGAAATGGTCCTTGCCAACCTATCTCCAGTTTGTTGTTTCCCGTTGGGAGTAACAACAAGACTTTATCTCCTACCTCTAGAGATCTTTCTTTAGACCTACGGTTGTAGTAAGCCGCATGTCTTTTCCTGGCCTTTTTCAAGTTTTGATTTGCCAGAGTCCATCCCTTATGGAGTTTTTCTTTCAGTTCCTCCACGTATTGATAGGATGAGATCACTTCTTCTGACGTCCCCTCTTCAGTCCAACTCCTCAACATGGCTTCCAACGGTCCTTTGATTGGACGACCAAACAGCAACGTAGCGGGTGGTAGTCCTGTTGAGCCATGAGGAACTTCCCGATAGGCAAAGAGTGCTGCTGGGATATATTCATCCCACCTATCAGGTTTTTCCTGCGCTAATTTCCTGAGCATTGTCATCAACGTGCCGTTGAAACGCTCTACTTGTCCATTGGCTTGAGGGTGGTAAGGGCTGGTATGTATGTGGTTAGAGTGAAACACCCTAAATACCTCCTCCATGAGTTTTCCACAAAACTGAGATCCATTGTCCGTCAGAATTTGATCCGGAAAGCCTAATCTGGTAAAGGCCTCCATCAGTGCGTCCGCCACTCTTTTCGAGTCAATCGTGGTCAACGGTATAGCCTCACCCCACATTGTACAGCAATCCACCATTGTGAGTATATACATGTTCCTCTTCCTAGTCCTGGGAAGTGGACCCACGATATCGATGGCTACCCTCTCGAAAGGAGAGTTCATGATGGGCATCTCACCCAACATCACCGGTGCTGTCCAGTGTTTCGGTGCCACCCTCTGGCACTCAGGGCATGACTTCACATACCGACGCACATCATCTGTCATTCCCGGCCAATAGTAGTGGCAGGAAATCCGCTGCATGGTGGCGGCAATACCCATGTGTCCACTAAAGGAGATGGTATGCCCCATATGAAGAATCTGGGACCGATGAGCTTTCGGGACGACCAACTGACCGTATAGGTTGTCTCCCCTTCCTGCTCTCCTGTAGAGTATCCTATTCTTCATGTAGTACTGCCCCCGTCCTGGTGGATCAGCACTTTTCTGCAGCTTTTTGTAGCAAGGACGTAAAGTATCATCCTCACTCTGGGCAGTTCGTAGCTCCCCCGGCATTGGGTTAGTCACAATTGCGTCTGCCTCTTCCGTTTTCGTCTGAGAGCGAGTCTGCATTGCTCCCATATGGATTGGCTCCCTGGGCATTCCCAGAAAGACATACCGGCAACCTAGGATGACTGGAAAAATGGGATCGGTCAATACAGCGGCCTTGATGGTGCCGGTGACGTACCTTGACCGAATCTCCACATTAGCAATGGGCAACTTCATGACTACAGCACTCTTCTGTGCAGGCTGTATATCCAAGGTTTCACCTGTGAATTGTTCTGGATGTACCAGATCCGCAGAAATCACGGCCTCCCCGTCCAGTCCTGTGTCGTATAAACACTCCACTTGACGACCGTTAACCTCTACCAATTCCACTACAGGTGGTTTTTCCTGGTCTGGAGTCTCTTCCTCGGCCTCGACCTGTTCGGTGGGCTCCACCTTAGGTTTCCCTGAGCACACGACGAATTGAGTGTCTCCTGACTTTCCCCTGCAGTCAATAGCATTGTGCGTGTTTGACTGACATTGGTTGCACCATTTCCCTGTCCTAGATTTTCTATTGTCGGACTTGAATGAGCTCTCCTGGTGGCGAGCTTCCTTGTTGACCTTGGCATTTTCCGTGACAACCTCCTTGGAAGTCACTTGACATGCTGCAAAGTGAGGGTTCTTAGCCTTCGATTTGCAGTCCCTCGTATTGTGAGAGGGTGACTTACAAATTGAACACCACTTCTCCGACCACGGTCGTTTAGGTGTAGAGCTTGAAGTGCTCTTGCTTCCCTCCTTCTTCTTCTCTGAATTATCCTCTGATTTTTGCACATAAGGTTCCCACTTTTTGGTTCCTGAGTTTTTGGCTTTCTTCTTGTCATGTTTCTCTTGACTTTTGGTGTTGGTGGAAAGGTTTTCCCCTGCCTCCCCATGTACCTCGACGAACCGTTCTGCTAATTTATTCACGAGGTCAATACGTTCCGCTCCTTGTTCTCCCAGGAACGTCCTGAGAGGTTTAGACATTTGCTTCTTCAGCTGGTCGACCACCATGAGCTCTTCCAGACTCTCATAGTCATGTGCGAACCCAGCCAAATCCATCCACTTATGGAGATAAGATTTAAGACGCAAACTGTAGGCGGCAACCAACTCTCCCGGTTCTCGTTTCGCTGCTCGAAATGTTTTCCGGTAGGTATGTGACGTAACCTCGAATCGTTTCAGCAGAGCCGTCTTTAACTCATCATAATTGTTCTCATGTGCTGGTGGCAGGCGAGTATAAACCTCGTATCCCGTCCCGCGTAATCCCTGGGATAGCTTAAGATTCCATTTGTTACGCTCCAGACCCATAGCAACTGACATAGCCTCGAAGCGTTGAAGGTATTGGTCAATCTTCTCTTTGTCCTCCTCGTAGACCGCTAAAGGAAACTTCATAGCATGGTACCCATGTCCACCTACTGGTGTTGATCCTGGGATGGAGGAACCTCCAACTGCTCCCTCAGTTTCTCCATTAGATTGACTCTTCAACTCGAGTTCCCTCATCCGGTACTCGTGCTCCCTTTTCTGTGCTTCCTGTTCAGCTTCTAATTTCCTAGCTGCTTGCTCAGCTTCAAATTTCCTAGCTGCTTGCTCAGCTTCCAATTTCCTAGCTGCTTGCTCAGCTTCCCTTCTCAATTCCAACTCGGCCTTTCGCTCTTCCCGTTCCGCTTGACGATACTCTCTCTCCACTTCCTGTATGTAATCCGTTAGAGAAGACCCAGCCAATCCCATTTCTTCCCCCCTTGCCTTTAATTCTAACGTGCTAAGTTTAGGGGTGGCCATTATACAGAGAGGTAAGCTAGCAGGTCTAGTACAATATAACTGCAAATTACTATACCGATATATGAACAAGTACTATAAATCTAGATATTACCACACACAGTACATTCACTCAGTGACAAGAGTAGAATCAGGACCACAGACCTATGCAGACGTGTGAAGTGTGAACAGGTAAGATATTAGTCCTAACCCCTATCCACATTCACTCTAGCTGGATTCTCCAAACTGATATCTCCCTCTTATAACTAAGGATCCCGTGTCAAAAGACCCCGTTGTCAGAAGATCCCACTGTCAAAGGTTCCTGCTTGCAGGAGATCTCGCTGTCCAAGGATTCCGTTTACGGGAGATCCCGCTGTCCAAGGATCCCGTTTACGAGAGATCTCGCTGTCCAAAGATCACGTTTACGATAGATCCCGCTGTCCAAAGATCCCGTTTACGAGAGATCCCACTGTCCAAATATCACGTTTACGAGCCCCCAATAATGTCGTGTCCTCCTTTAAAGTGTCGTCCCTGGAGTGAGGAGATCCGACACCCACATTATAATATTATTTTTTTCCCCCTCAATATTCTGGAGAATCCACCAGCTTCCGTCCAACACACTCCATCAGCCTATGGACACCTTTTCCTATCACTCTCACACTGTCGTACTATGCCCCCTTCTCATACTTCCCCAACGCAACATACTCAACAACTCTTGCTTCTAGAAATTAATAAAGATTAATTTATTAAAATAAAAGTGTAACGTGTATGAGACGTGTATGCGAAGAAAATGTGTGACGTGTTCTATAAAGTGTGTAGACTCTGTCTCTCAGACATCAACTCAGTCAGCTGATCACAGCAAAGATAGACCACAGCACGTTACGTCAGAACAAGTACGTCTCACCCGTTGCCGGAACCATCTTGCCGGATAATGCTTTGCCTCTGTAGACCTCTGGTAATCCAATTTCATGAACATCCGAAATAGACACCGGGGTATTAAGAATTAATCAGGGACCGGTTGCACTCTACACAATGTCCGTTCCTAATGTTCCTAAACAAACTGCACAAGTCTTTTGCAGTGTGTACGCAGTTAGTTAGTTAGTTAGTTAGTCGACAGATCATCCTCGTTGCACATCGAACCATTCAGTCCATAAGTGCTAATTACTAATGTTAATTGTTACTGTACTAACACTAGGTACTATTAGCCGGTTCTCGGTTCGTTACTACTGTCTGATGCTGTGTGGTGCATCAGTAATCATCACTATCTTTGGTGAATCAACTTCCTCCTAGCTTAAGTTACGTTTCTGTATGCAACTTTATTGACTCTTGAACTGGTGTTCTTCAGAATGGGTTTTTTAATTCTTTCCCAAAACTTGTAGAGTTTCCTTGGATCTGGTAGGGAACCTAGGATAGAAACAACACATCTGGTGATAGTACTAGTCACTGATCCTTTTGGCTGAGTGTAAGCCTATCACCTTGCTTAATGATCTTTAGCTAACTAGACTTAGTCATAGAGCAGATTAGCTACCCACCTAGAGTCGAATCAGGCTATGACAAAGAAAAAATATCAGCAAACAGAATGCGGAACCCCGCCCACCAGGGACACCTACGGGAAGATCCCAATTATCCTTCATTACTCAATTCTCAACTAGTAAAGCTTATCAACACTTCACTAATCTATTCTAGCTAACAGAGCCAAGTATCACTTCACTACTCTAGCTAGTTTCCACTAACAGTGCTAATCATCACACTATAGTTTAACAAGGCCACAGTCTATAGTAATTATAACGAATATATTATAATAAGTTATACCTTAAATGGCACTACTGCAGTCCTATAAATCATATCTACATCTGCCATATAGGCACGTGTAAAATTAAGTCACTAATTAACACACGGTAGATATTATTTCCACTGGCACTGCAGTGCCCTGCACTCTGTCTAGAGCATTATTCAAGTCCACCCTAGTTGATCTCAACTCGAGTTTATATGGCAAACTACCAAAGTTGTCCACGTGACGTTATCCTTTACTCCCCCACACAGGTGGCACAGTGGCAAATCATCCCCTGTCAAGAACTATTTTCCTGGCTTAAATCCTGTCAAAGTTGTCAGTAATTGCCTAGATTCTCAAAACAAGCCAGCTAGTTTCTGTAAACTCCCAACAAAGAGTTTCGATACCAAGCTGCCAATCATCTTGATGTTCCGGAACCCAAGAATTGACAGATGCACTGTTTTCCGTACTAGGTACTTCCGTTTTACATCTGCCCCTGTGATCTCACGGCTTCCATCTGCATTCAAATGTTGACAAACTTGTCACTCTTCTGTTCCGTGGTGACAATCCCAGCAGCCATTTCCGTCTGATGTCCTGCAGTATAGATGACAAACGGAACCATTCCATATCCTTCTCCCTCACCACCAAATGTGTTTATGGGCTGACACGATGTAACCTGTACAACTGTGTTTACTCTGTTAGTACAAATAGATGTCGCTGGTCGATCGTCCGCTTAATCCGAAAATCCTCTGTAATAATCAACCGGATAAACACACGGTTTCATTTTGTGACAGTGGCCGGCCTCTTCTTCTCCTTCCATTTGGTCTGTGCATCATCGCTTGGAGGGGTATACTGTTAGTTGATAATCTAGTTACATGGCCACATCATTTAATGTGCTGCCTTCTGATAACATCTAACGCTGCAATAACCCACACTTTAGACCTGATTTCTTCATTTCTGATCTTATATCTTCTTGATGCATTTAGTATTCTTCTCAGGTATATGATTTATGTTATAATTTGTTATCCCTTTTCCTGTCATTGTCCAGTTTTGGCATTGGTAGCTTAGAGTTGGTAAGAAGATTGGGTTGTAGAGTGTTTTGTTAGAAACTATTGATACGTGTTTGTTTTTTAGAATTGGTTCCATGTGTCCAATGAGCTGGTGTGCCTATTGCATTTATTTTCGATCTCGCCTTCAGATTTGCCATTTGATGATAGTATGCTACCTAAGTAATTGAGGCTCTTGGGGGGGGGGGGGGGGGGGGGGTGTTTCGTTTAGATGAATCTTTGCTGTTTTGTCTTCTTTGGTTCTTTGTATTACTTGTGCTAATTTTCATGTTATGTTCCTTACACACTTTGTTTAGACCAGTGGTTCTCAACCTTTTTTGGCCCATGCACCCCTTCACCATTCACCATATGTTCAGGATGTCAATTCCCCCCCCCCCCCCTTCGTATTTCCTCCCTATAAATCCCCCACCACCTACACAATAAACGTAAAAATGGAAGCTAAATTTAATCACACATAATAGAACAAGATTAGACGTCTACATAAAACGTGATTTGCGGGTCTGCTTACGTTATAAAACTAATTTCAGAAGGGTGAGAAGTACAGAACAGTAATATATGGAGGGAAAAACAATATCAAGTAAGCGGGTCTTGTATTAACGCGATCTTGAAATAATCTTAATTCCCTCCCACCCCGGAGATCCTAAAATCCCCCCATGGGTGGAGGGGGGGGGGGGGGGGATTTCCCACCGGTTGAGAACCACTGGTTTAGACTATTCATGTGGTCTAGTAATTCTGCTACTGATTTTGCTATTAGTGATTGATTGTCCGCAAATAGGAGTTCTTTATTGGTGTAATTTACTGTTGGTTCTTCTTCTGTGCTCTGTTTGTCATGTGGTGTTCTTGTGATATCTGTTTGGCTGGTTTCTTTGCACATGCTATCTATATAGCTATGAACTAAAGGGGGACAGGACACAACCTTGGCGTACTCTGGATCTTATGGTGAAGGACATGCATCATGTACTATAATAATAATTTTAAAAAACCCATACTGCTACATTTGTCTCGAGGCGTTTAGGCGGAAAACAGCGTTAATTGCGCAAAGGTAATCAGACTCTCTAAAACTACTATATTTACCCCTAGGCATTTAGGCGGCAAAAAGGGTTAACTGTGTGGAGGTAGTCAAAGCCCCAAATCTGCGAACTGTGTTATTCTGGTCTCTAATGACACAGTCGATTATGAACAGGAAGCTCAAAACATGCTAGTGAGGCTAAGCAACTATACACAGAATTTGATGACCCCATGGGTTCGCCATCTATCAGAGTCATGTTCGAGCTACAGCTATGGAAATCTCCATAGCTGACGGGGAATGTTCATGTTCTGCCCGTGTCTTCTCTTAAGGGTTGATGCCATTTATGCAACTGTTCTTGATGGGCCTGGCCTGTTGTTTTGGCAAACGTGTAGATGGAAGGGTGAAGATTATGACCCCACTATGAGGCCTTAGAATGTCCTATGAAATAACGGGAGAGGCTAACCCAGACACCACATGCGGGAAGGAGTCAGATGTTTGGACAAAGTCACAAATATCGAAACTGCTGTAAATAGGCAAACACAATTACGTGCAAAACAACACACATATTGAGTAAATGAAAGAAGGAGATATACGCTTCATCTTGTGAAATAAGTAGTTCACATTTAATCACATTTTCAACATAATGTAATTCACTTTCTATATTTGTTTCAGTCTTTGGCGTAACTGGGTAAAATAGCGAGCATGGCAGTGAAATCAACGCTAGCCTATGGTCTACAGAAATGTATTGGAAGCCGGTGGATGGGAGATGATTTCAGCGATTTTACTATTGTGGTTAATAACACATCCTTCCATTGTCACCGATTTATTCTTAGCGCTTGCTCTGGTTTTTTCGAAGGACTGTTTCGGGCTCAGATGAAAGAGTCTCTTGAAGGCCTAGCTAAACTTGAGAACATGACAAAGGAGATATTTGAAATAATCATCAACTCTATATACAAAGGTACGGACGGACTCACTGAGGATACTGTGTTAGATGTGTGGTCTGCTGCACATCTGTTGCAGATTGATTACTTGATTGAGGAGTGTAAACAGTTTGTGATACACAATCTGTCTGTTGGCAATTGTTTCCGTTGCCTCAATCATGCTATGAAGTATTCATCACAAGAAGTTATTGATAGTTGTCTGGTTTTTATCATTAAAAACTTTGAGAAAATTAGAAATGCTGAAAGTTTTCTCCAGCTTCCATTTGATTATTTTTACAAAGTTATTGAAAGTGATATCCTGGCAACACGCTCTGAAGATTCTGTGGTGGAAGCCATCTTGACATGGATCGAATATCGACCAGAGCAGGAACATCGTTCATGGCTTTTTACTGGTAATACTGATGATTACTTTGTCCAATTAGTATTATAAATGTTTTTGGGGATTGTCTGTCTACTATTGTTTTATCTCTATTCAGATAGCCACGGGCTGATATGAGGGAAATCATGGATGGCTCTGGATGAGGACACAATCAGAGAGGTGTGTATGCTTGAGATAGGAAAAAAGTGGGTCTGAATGCCAGAGAAAAAGTTATACCTGTGCAGGGTCATAATAACATTGGGCCTGATGTGAAGGGATTGGCTACGAAGCTGCAGGGAAAAATATGTGCAACAATTGATTCAAACTTCGCGCCCAGACAATGTAATCATCTATTAATGAACGTCATAACGTAACAGGACTTTGATTATAAAGTGCATGGATGAGCATGGGATACGGAAAATCTTATTTCAGGACACAAATTGGCTCTTAAGAAATACCCTATGTACAGGTCGTAAGGTTCTAACAGTTTGCTCATGCGCAATAGCGGTTACAAAATGGCTGCCGACCGTCTACGAGGCGTTACTTCTTTGTTTGTTTGGGTTTTCTTGGGTTACAAGGTTTGAAACCCTTTGAAATATACAGAAGACCGTCCAGTTAGAGGAGTTAGAGGATGGGTAGAAATATTTCAAAATGAAGACAAAACATCAATGCAGACCTGCAAGTGTGGCAACTGACACAGTGAAACGGCAGATCAACCAACTAGTCCATGATAAAAGGTTACTCACTGTTGATGAAATAAACCGGGATTTCAACAAGAGTGATGGTGCTGAGTACGAACTTGTTCCTCAGTTATAGGAAAGCGTGTAGCACATGGGTCCAAAAACAGCTTTACCGGTGATCTTAAATTAGATCATTTGTTTGGGAAATTTGGACAGCTATGATTGTGTTTCTCCATTAAATTGGGACAGAAGATGAGTCATGTGTGCATCATTAAGAACAAGAGAGTAATATGCAGTCGATGCAGTGGAGATACCCGTTATATACGGTTAAGAAAAAATTCAAAGCTCAGGAATCCGCTGGGAAAGTCATTATAATCATCTTTGGAGATATCAAATACCTTATATTCGTTCATTTTTTTGAAAAGGATGAAACTGTAGTGCTTGAAACAACGGAATGCCAGTGATGCTATAGAATCGACATGGACTTCTGTCATATTATTGCTACACGACAACATCCACCCCCATACGACTGCGCATAAAGTAAATAGACTACGTGCTCTGGAATTTGAGTTTTCGAAACATCCAGCATAGTCCCGTCTTGGTGTTATGGGACTTTAACTTGTTTGGACCTTCGAAAGAACATTTTCAAAATCACAGGTTTACAGAAGACAACGAGGCGGTGCAAGATTAGTTTAATTGCTCACCCAAAAATTTATTCCTAGCAGGCATTTAACAGACTAGTGGAGGTCAGCAAGGCCGAATGAATAAGAGCACTGGCTCTTAAACTTTCCGTGTGCTGATGCCGAGGTAGCGGGTTTAACCTCTGCATCAGTCAGCTGGACTAAAATGGTGACTTCTCGTCCTTGACCTGGGGACGTAAAATATAACGACCACAGAAGTCGTAATAGGTTCGCCTGATTGTTAGAGACACTGGCAATAGAGGAAGCTAGTCTAAACGCAAAAATCAGTCCAGTGCACTAAAACTAGTAGCACATGTATGGACTGATCAAATGCTTTCAACAGCATGAAATCAGTATTTACATCAAGAGAGATTAACAACGCATTAAAATTGAGAATTGTCAAATGTTATGTGTATTCAGACCAAGAGGAAGACCGAGAGGAAAATACCTGGATGGCTTGGCCACATGGCATGGACGAGACAGGAACACTGAGCTTCCACGACTCTGGTGATCGAGTGAAATGGCGAATCATGACCGCCCACGCTTTCCGGCATGGCACATGATTGATTGATTGATGTGTATTCAACGCTACAGTATGGCGCGGAAGCCATTGAACAAACAACTAGAAAGTCGAATAGATGCCCGGAGATGTAGATATATAGAAGATTATGTCGTATTTCATGGGAAAAGAAGCAATCAAATACAGAGGTTCTAGAAAAACTGGGAATGAAAGATAATTTAAAGAATTAAAAAAGAGGCAAGTGAAATATTTCTGCCACGTTAAAGACATAACACTCTTATAAAAACCATACTGGAGAGCAAGGTTCGAGGGCAAGCGAGCAAGAGGTAGACAACGATACAAGTGGGAAGATAGCATCACGAGATGGACGAACATCCAGTCTGACAAGATTTACAATCAAAGCGAGAGACAGACAGTGTTGGAGATTCATTGCAGCCAACCTTCATTGTGAAGACGGCACCTGATTGATTCATTGAATTGATTGTAGCAGACCTACAGAGCATGCTGAGAAGTGTGCAGAGGGCAATTCCCAATTTAAAGATAGGGAGCTTCTATAGTATCCTTTCTCTGGGGTATGATGGTGTGTTGAAAATGAACAGATTTGCGCGGCTGGAAGGGGAATTGTTGCAAGATAAGGAAGATGTGACCAGGGCCCCTTGAGATCACATGAGTATATTTTCTACAATCGGCTGGAGAGGCTGGTCTAGTGGCTAGAATGCCGGATTTTCCTTCGAGAGACTCGGTTTCGAATCCTCGGTAATGAGTGGAATTTGTTTCTGTCGGCGGCAAAAAGAAAACTCTAACCTGCACAGTTCGCGGCAACTACACTAGCCAGGCGGCATTAATACCTCAGGCCCAAGACCCACTGACATGCACCGAAAGGTACTATATTGGCAGTAAATGACAGTGTGAAGACTTTCTGCAATTGTCCAGTAACTGCTATTTTGGGCTGTGCAGGCTTTGTACAATTTTCAAGTGATTGCTATTTTGTGCGGTGAAGACTTTCTTCAACTTGATCATATCCTATCTTCAACATGACCATATCTTATCTTCAACATGACCATATCTTATCTTCAACATGACCATATCTTATCTTCAACATGACCATATCTTATCTTCAACATGACCATATCTTCATCATTCATATCTTCAACATGATCACATCTTCAATATGACTATATCTTATCTTTAACATGACCATATCTTTAACATGACCATATCATCAACATGACCACATCTTATCTTCAACATCACCGTATCTTATCTCCAACATGACCATATCTCCAACATGACCATATCTTCAACATGACCATATCTTATCTTCAACATGACCATATCTTCACCATTCATATCTTCAACATGATCACATCTTCAACATGACCATATCTTATCTTCAACATGACCATATCATCAACATGACCATATCTTTAACAAGACCATATCTTATCTTCAACATGACCATATCTTATCTTCAACATGACCCTATCTTATCTTCAACATGACCATATCTTCAACATTCATATCTTCAACATGATCACATCTTCAACATGACCATATCTTATCTTTAACATGACCATATCTTTAACATGACCATATCATCCACATGACCATATCATCCACATGACCATATCATCCACATGACAATATCATCAACATGACCATATCTTATCTTCAACATCACCGTATCTTATCTCCAATATGACCATATCTCCAACATGACCATATCTTCAACATGACCATATCTTATCTTCAACATGACCATATCCTCAACATTCATATCTTCAACATGATCACATCTTCAACATGACCATATCTTCAACATTCATATCTTCAACATGATCACATCTTCAACATGACCATATCTTAAGCATGACCATTATCGGATATGTTTGTTGGGTCTACCCCCAAAGAGATAAAGGATACTAAATTTCCTCTTTCCCAATGTGATCCTTCTTCTTCTTCTTCTTCTTCAGCATTCCGAGCCATTGAGGTTCTTTGCTGCAAATACAATCTGTCTCCATTCGTCTCTCTGGTGGACCTTCTCTTGCCAGTCGTTGATTCCAAGTGCTTGTAGGTCTGTATGTATATTATCTCTCCACCGCCTTCTTGGTCTACCTCGGGGTCTACGGTCATTTATTTCCTGAGTGTAATCCTGTGATCCTGCTCGTTATAATTATCTCAATCTTCAATGGCTCATATGATTGAGTCTATAACTAGAGTCTCAGAGAACCAAGGAATTCCTCCAGGAAAGCAAGGAGAAGTTTCCCTGAATAACAATTTCCTTTTGGTGGTTCCTTGCTTCTCCTCTCTCAGCTAAGTAATTAATATCTAGGGTGTGTTTATTCAAACAACTTAACAATGACAAGGAAAATTACACCCAAGAGAGGAAATGACCCCCTTTTCATAATTTAATAAACTTAAATTGTGTTATTGATCATTAAATTCATTAAACATCAATCCAATTCAAAAACAAAGGTCATATACATGTATATCATTTGTGCCCCCAAACATACAGTTCACTAACATCAGCTAAAGTCCCGTTCTTCATTGCTGGGTACTATAAATCTGTCAGTGGAGTAGGTTAATTCTGAAACTGGGTATGCACTCAGGTTGGTCTATTCCAGAGTTCTTGGATCCCTGCGGAAAATAGTTTCCTGAAATTATGTATATTAACTTTCCTTAGAGTGTTTATATGTTCCAGGTGCGAATAGGATAGTGGCTCTTGGTTCTCCACCCTCAGGTACAAGAATAAGTTCTCTATGTTACCTGTCCTAACTGTTTAGTGGAACTTCTTGCAGGTAGTTGCTTATGGAATAGTTTTCTTACACAACTATATCCAGGTGCTTCATTCAAAAGTCAGGTCCGGATCTGTATGGATCTAATAAGTACCTGAAATTCCAGCATCAAAAATAGATCTACTGAAATCATCAATATGAACATTAGAAATGTAAGATTGTAAAACTTCCAAGAAAAAACAAAAGAAAATAAATACAGTGAATGTTGATCCTAGGGGAAAATAAACAAGGGAGGAAGAGAGTCTTGGTGTTCTCTAACAGTATCAACCCTATGACTAGTCACTCTCCATCCAATCCTTCATTATAGGGCACTCAAGGTTTTGACTACCAGATAAGCAGTGCCATCTTCACCCATGACTGCCAATCATGGTCTCTAGGTTGAGGAATACCTTGATCTATTCAGAATTTGATACTTATGTTCACCATTCCCTTTTGTTCGTAATTATTTTCCATAGATATCTTTCCATTTAAAAGAAAAGGCTCTCATACATTATGGTTTATAATTCATTCCTAAATGCAATGAGTATGTGCTTATAAACAATATAAGTACGTTGTGGTAGTCTCATACATTAAGGTTTGTAATTCATTCCTAAATGCAGTGAGTGTTTGTTTATAAACAATATAAGTACATTGTGGTATCTTCTCCGGTATAATGTTCAGGAGAATTCTTCTTAATGAAAATGCTTCGAAGAAGAGTATTTTCCCTCTTCTTCACCATGCAATAGACCGTTACCTCATAATCATCATTATCGTCATAATCATCATCACCATAATAACAACTATATAATCACCATAATAATCATATAATCATCATCATCATAATCACAATTCACATCATTATCATCATCATCATTCACTACCATTGTCATTATAATCATCATCATCATCATCACTATCATCATCATCATTATCATCATCATTATCCTGCAACACACTTTAGGACCTAAAACTATATGAGTGTAACATTAGTGATATGAAATACAGGTGGGTGTTATGCTTAGGAGTGCACCAAATTATTAATTAGTATTTCATCCACCACAAGTCAGGGCACAAAACCATATGATTTTAACATGAGTGCCATGAAATACATATTGGTGTCATGCTTAGAAGGGTACGAAATTATTAAATAGTGTTTCATCCAACACATTAAGGACACAAAACCATATGATTGTAACATGATTTATATGGACTACAGAGTGGTGTCATGCTTAGGATGGCACTAAATTATTAATTAGTGTATGAGTTATCACTAACATTTTCTCTTCACTCACTCCACAATCACTCATCAGAAATCACAACCGTACTGGCATTGATGAAGAATAGGCATACTGATGTGTCTCACAAATGATAAATTCACATATTCAAAATCCATGAAATCACTACATGAATCCACAATCAGTCTCACAACTCATAATCATAACTTGCGTGGATGATCATTAGGCATGCTTATGTGACTTACACATGATAAATTCACATATTTAATATCAATGAAATCACACTGGACTCACCAAATGAATGCTTCCACCGAATACACACGATTATGATATACATCAAGAACTATTCAACATACCTTGTGCTCTTGTTCTGTTTCTCTTACAAATTACCCTAAGTCTTATAAATGGGATTGCACCTGTAAAATAGTTCCATACAACTGAACTAAATCTTATAAATCCTAAGTTAATCACAAACTCCTAAATCACTGTTGATTTAGGTTACCTGCTAACGGAGTGAAATGCACAACCTAGGTTTAATGCTTTTACAGTCATAGAATCTACATAACTAGAAGAAAATACCTCCAAAATGGTTTTACCACGTGCAGTTTATCTATGAACTACAACATACAGTGCTTATTCTCTCCGGAAGTGAGTTCTATAGGACTAACCACATGGTTACACCACATCAACCTGCCATCTTCTGAGAAGGAGCGTGGCTAGCGTAATATATATTATTGTGTCCTTACCTTCAACAAAGTTGAATGTCTTCAAACACGACGACAACAGATCTCAAGATCTCAGACTCGGATTTTTCCTTCGAGTTCTCTGGCTGCTTATAGGCTGGTATTTTGTTTCTTCTCACAACTTCATTTTATTTTTCAATGTTAAGGTTGCAGATACTGCCATGCCGTCAGTCATAGTGGCCCTTCTTCTGCCTCGTGTTCGGGTTGGTGTACACACTGGACATTTTTTGGATTGCCACGCCATCTTAAATCCCTGTTCCTGTTTGTTTTCGCTATGACGTCACTTCCAAACATGGCGCTTGTTGCAAACTATCATAGCAATATTTCCGATCGTTTTCGGAACCCGCGTGATTTCCACTTTTGGTGATGTAAATGTATCCTTTGTCTTAAATCTCCCGCTAATCCTTTCTCTCCTCTACTTTTAAACTTCAGCATGTGTGTAATTGTTGGCGGTTGTTGTAAACTGGAGGGGTAGTGCGGTGCATTTTAACTAGCGATGTGACGGTTGTAAGAGTTATATCACAACCATATCTTCAACATGACCATATCTTCAACATGACCATATCTTCAACATGACTATATCTTCAACGTGACTATATCTTCAACATGACCATATCTTCAACATGGCCATATCTTCAACATGACCATATCTTCAACATGACTATATCTTCAACATGACTATATCTTCAACATGACTATATCTTCAACATGACCATATCTTCAACATGACCATATCTTCAACATGACCATATCTTCAACATGACTATATCTTCAACATGACTATATCTTCAACATGACCATATCTTCAACATGGCCATATTTTCAACATGACCATATCTTCAACATGACCATATATTCAACATGACCATATTTTATCTTCTACATGACCGTATCTTCAACATGGCCATATCATCAACATGATCATATCTCCAATTTGACCATATATTCAACAGTGGTATATCTTATTTTCAACATGACCATATCTTCAACATGACCATATATTATCTTTAGTATGACAATATCTTATCTTCAACATGACCATATCTTTGACATGACAATATCTACAACATGACCATATATTATCTTCAAATGACCATATCTGCAACATGACCATATCTTATCTTTAACATGACCATATCTTCAAACTGACCAAATCTTCATACCATGCTACTTTGTTTTGTGAAGACTTTCTACAATTGTCCAGTAATTGCTATTTTGTGCTGTGAAGACTTTCTACAATTGTCCAGTACTTGCTATTTTGTGCTGTGAAGACTTTCTACAATTGTTCAGTGATTTCTATTTTGTGTTGTGATGAGTTTCTACAATTTTTCAGTGATTGCTTGCTTATTATAATCAATCGTATACATAAGCTTATGTAAATGTCTGATTTTGATAATTAATATAACCTGATATGTTTTTAATTATATTTTTAGGAACTTTCGATGAAAAAATTGCATATGAAATACTACCAGCTGCTGATATTTCAACATACAACTTAGCTATCAAAAGGAGCCAAGAGAACAGAGATGATGACCAAAGGAATAAAAATACTGGTCAAAACAATGAAAGGAATGATCAAGAAAAGGAAAATGATGACCAAGAGAATGGTGCCGATGTTATAGCAAAGGAAAATATTGACCAATCAGCATTATTTGTTATAAGAAATGACGAGAACACCAGTATCTCACACTGTTGTAAAAACAGAGTGGAATCTAAATCACACGTAATGACACCAGGAGGTAACAAAATAATGTGCAACAAGAATAACGCCCACCAGACAGATTCAAAAGAAGCAGACAGAAAACAACATTTTCTAAAACTGATTTATGCATGCAGATTGCTCTTAGCAAAACCAAATTCTCTTGAAAACCTATTGAAGAATCATAGAGATTTAATCATCAGTACTGGAGCATATGACCTGGTGCTAAAAGCGTTGATGTATTCTCTAAGTGTAGACCTGCGTCACGAGACATGGCCTGGGACAGCTGTACACAGAGCTTCTAGTTCCTATAAACATGTCATGGTGTTTGTATCTGGATATAAGTTCAAGGCCTACAGTTTGGACACTGGCAGTGTTCACGAATTCGATAAAGTGCCTGATGATTGTCAGTGTCAGTTGTCTGATGAAATCATAGTGTTTGACAATGCTTTGTATTTTGTTTATGAAAGCGGTGGTGTAGACATAATTTTCAATATGATCACAGAGCAGAAAAGCATGGCTAGTGTCATGGGCCTAGATATATATAATTCGCGAATTTTACTGGCACATGGCAATTATGTTTATGACGTAAAAGTAGATTACCATGGATTCACACTCAGTCGCTGGTCCTATGCCCATGGTCATAGTCAATGGATAAAACAGGCACATGATGGAGACATAGTTAGAATCAATCTCATCAGATTTCAACTGTACATAGTTGTTTTCATTACAGAAAACAGTGTTGTAACTGCTTATTGTTGTAATACAAAAACCAGCAAGGTACATTTAAGTACACCTTCAATGGATGCAACATCCCTGTGTATGATCAGTTTCAGCAGCAATGAGGATGTTTATGTCTTGGAGGGGAATGGTTCCTTATGGAAGGTATTCAGCACAGACTTGACACCTGTAGACTTCGAGTTGGTCTCTAAGCTCTGGGAATTTACCTGCGACCTCAAAGGTTGTGTCCTATACAAAAAAAAGTTGTATATATTTTATAATAAAACGTCTACTACGACATCAACAAGGCGTTTTACATGTATTTCAACTCCGGATTATAAAACCTTGCTGACATCGCTTCCTGGGATATGTGAAGACATTCAAATGATCCAAATCGATAGCAGGTCACAGTGTTTGCCCATGGTTCTGCCTGGATCATGGCTTAAGTAATAGCACTGTTATATTACTAAATGTTTCTCTGGAATATACTCGTTTGAATGCCTTCATGCTGCGAAGTTGTTTTCTGAAGCCATCTGTATTCTGGCTATGGACTCAGGGCCGTGTGCTCGTAACTGGGTTTCCAGTATCATCAATGACCGTGTCCTGCCTAGCGACTGTTCCTTTGTTCTGTGTATGTCACAAACCACTTCAGATGTCTCAGGTCTCGGGATAGTGAGTCAGACAGAAGAAAAAACTTTTATTGTTGGTATAAATACAACAAATGAACAAATTAGGAAGAATATGGAAACAACAGAGATGTGATTCCTGGGACGAATATTGTGAATTCATTGGACTGCCAGAGTAACTAACATTGATAGCCTGGAAGAGGTTAATGAAACAAGAACATTATATACAACAATAAGAAAGAGACAAACATATTTCTTTGATCATGTGATGAGAAGAAAGGCATTGGAGAACATTGCGACAGCTGGAAAGATTAGTGGGAAGAGAGGCAGAGGCAGACCATGAGAAATGATGCTGAATGGATTGATGAGGAATATCATCAGTAGAGTTGATTCAGAATACCAAAGACGGAGACATATGGAAAGACATGACCACCTACGCCAACGGGCAGGGCTCTTGATGTTGATGATGACGATAAGCCAATATGTTAATGTCTTCATCTCAAGTGTTTACATGTAGATAGATTTATGCTTCATTCTGTGCAGCTTTCATTTATTTTATCAGCAATCTATTGGGTATTGGGTACTATTATTTGTAATCTACATTTTGGTATAAAGACATCTTTATAATGCAACATGAAAAAAGAACACTTTGATGTGGGTACTATTTCAACCCTAGACAGTTATTTCTTGCACAAATAGTGTCACAGTTGTTACTAAATAGGATTTTGTCCTACTTGTTATTTTAACTCTGATAGTTATTACTTTAAGTCTACTGTATTCTAATGTTAATATTTTACAATAACAACGATGGGAGACATTTTATGTAGACAATATGAGGGATTTTATGTAGGCGATATGAAGGATTTTATGCAGTCGGTGGGTGAGGTATTATGTAGGCCAGGGATGGCCAAACTTTTTGTGCGTAGGGCCGCATTGACAAATGTAAAGCTATTGGCGGGCCGCATAATGTATAAGTGTATAAGTAAAATAAAATTGCAATAATTAGTTATTTATACTGCTTAATAACCTTAAAAAGTCGCTTAAAAGTCGACAGGGTCGACTTCATCGCACCGGGTTTTAACCCATATGGCTCGGTCTCTTTCCGCAGCGCGGAAAGCGTCGCACAAAGCACGAACTCCGTAGCTTTTAGCGACGACCCACAGGAGTCTCCGAAACATTTAACTCGTAAACCGAAGGGTGCGGCCCGGAATCGAACCCACAACCTTCGGAGCACGAGTCAAACGGCTTGACCACTTCGCTACAGAGACTCCCACATCAAAGAGCTTAATAACCTATAAATAATTAATAATTACTTATTGTGATATATATATATATATATATATATATATATATATATATATATATATATATATATATATATATATATATATATATATATATATAATATCCATTTTGTTTACAGCAACCTGTCAGAATAAGTAATTGATAATTATTTATAGGTTATTAAGCAGTATAAATAACTAATTATTGCAATTTTATTTTACTTATACACTTATAAATTATATTTGACAATATGGTCACAAACTTTTATTAATTTGTTCAAAAGATTTTACAACTTGTTATTACAACAAATTTTTTTTATTATCTATCAATGGCTTTAATTTAGACACAAACCGACTACATTGTCACTATAATTGTTGATTTCTAAGGAGATGTATGTAACTGCTTGCACTTTTTGACAATATTCTTGAAATCTGGAGCAAGTTTACTTGTTGAAGTTCGCATGACAGCATGCAAGTTGCAGTCAGACAATAAAGACCTATTCTTAGATTTGTTGATCTTCAAGCAAGAGAATGCTTGTTCGCAAATGTATGTTGATCCAAACAATGATAAAAGTTTAGCTGCAAAGTTTTTTTAAGTTGGGAAATGATTCTTCTGATAAACATCCATAGAAATCCAGCAAACCATCTGATTTGAATTTCTCTTTCAGGTCATGATCTGCTTGTAAGTCAAGCAGCTCCAACTGTATGTCCTCTGTGGCTGTAACAGCTTTTTAATAAAAGAGGAACTGAGAATATTGAACTGTGGCTCTAAGTTCTTGAAATCTTGGAATCTCCATCCAAATTCTTCAATCAATGTATCTAATTGGGCTTTGTACTTTTCAGTCATTCCACCAGAAATGGTTTCTTGTTACAGCAAAGGGAAGTGACAAAATCTTGTTTCACTTGCTTGTCTGGAGAACAGTGAGAGTTTTGCCTGAAATGATTTTACATGTACATACAATTCATGTGCAAACACACCATTGCCCTGAAGTTTGACATTCTGTTCATTTAACTTTTCCATAATTTCAATGGCAAACATAAAGTCTAACTTCCACTCTTTATTGACAATGTTAGTTTTAAAGTTGCATTCAATGCCCTTCATCTCTAGGAACATCACTATTTCTTTTCCGAGTTCCCATACCCGCCTCAACACCTTGCCGAGACTCAGCCATCGAACACTGGTGTGGTACAGGACATCGGAATATTCAGTTTCCAAATCTTCGAGTAATGCCTTGAACTGTCTGTGATTAAGTCCTCTTGATCTGATGAGGTTGATGACACTGACAACTGGGTTAATAACATGCTTGATATTCAAAACAGTTTTACACAGACTTTCTTGATGAATCACACAGTGCAGTGGCAATAATGTGTGGTCTGGATATTCTGCTTTAATCTTATCACTTATCAACTTTACCAGACCTACATTATTTCTAGTCAAAGCACGAGCTCCATCAGTTGTAACACTTGACATCTTGTTCCAAACCAACCCAGTTCTTTCAATAAAGTTAGTATCAGCATTGAATATATCATGGCCTGTGGTTGTGTCTTTGAGTGACTCAACACTCAGCAACTCTTCAGTGAGTTTAAAAGAAGTGTTTATTCCACGTATAAATATCAATAATTGGGCAGTATCATGTACATCGGTACTCTCATCAAATGCAAGAGAGTACCACAAAAATTATTTACTTGTATCTTGAAGTTTATGCATCAAAGTGTCACTTATCTTGTCAACACGCCTGACCAGTTCTCCTTGATAAAGTAATGTTGTCAAATCTGTGTATGTGTGTTTTTTTTTTTTTTTGGTGTTCTGGACACACAATATTTGCTGCATCTAGCAAACATTCCTTGATGAACTCGCCATCAGAAAATGGCTTGTTCTGTTTTACTATTCTGTGTGACAGCAAAAGACTAGCTTCAGTTCCAGCATCTTGAATTGACGACTGTTTATAGAAAACAGTTTGCTGTTTCTTCAAATTTTTCACCAACTCCAGGCATTTCCTTTCCCTCCCTTAGGTTGGTAAATTGTATCCGAAATTAGAATGTTTTGTTTGATAATGTCTTTTTAAAATGCACTCCTTGAAGACAGCCACTGACTCATGACACAACAAGCAAACTGATTTGCTACCAACTTTTACAAAACAGTACTTAGTAGTCTATTCATCATTAAAAACACGGCATTCATCTTCAATCTTAAGTTTGTTATTGACACTCATTGTTTTAATAAAATTCGAACAGTTAGAAGTGTACAAAACTTTAAAACGGAAATGAAACAATACCTACTTCCGGCTGTGTTTGAAAATAAAATATTCGGAAAACAAGTATTAAACTCAGAATAAATTTCAGAAATATGTCAAGATTACTACAACAAATAAATTAATTTCAACATTGTAAATGTGGAAATAATTTATAACAGCAAAAAAGATTTAAATTTAATATTTTCTTGCAAAATAAATCAT